>JAJVDC010000309.1:0-27584 GCA_021436925.1 Neofusicoccum ribis
ACCTCATATGCCCCGTTCATGCGTATTTCCGTAAATCCGATCATTACACGTATATAGCAGACCTCAGTAGCAATAATGAGAAGACAAGCGGCGTCCTCTTTCTCGCACCGTTTCACATTAGGACAGGTCCTTCTGTTTATTTACTTAGAAAAGTCAGGATTAGCTGTCGCGTGAAGTTTTCTCCTCCCTGACAAGATATTTCGTGGCACGGATGACTGGCGCTGGGCTTCAATCATTCACTACTCTACTCCGTAAAAGAAAATATATCAAATCTGATTACTGCACTCCAGGAACTGACCTTTGGGCTTTTTGCCAGATAACCTCCGCAGCAATGTCTTGTCCCTGTTCCTCTCTACTTGTATCACTGTGTCTAATATATGAATATATACAGAATTTCCTGAGTACGTTCAAGATATATTTGTGCATCAGCACCACTAACAGTCCTTCCTGCTAAAGACAAAACGGAATGAGTGAGCTCGTTATGGTCATTAATTTGTTTGTAGATTTTCAGAAACTGCTCTTATGTGCAGAATCAGACGAATGTACTCCCGCAGGCTTCCTTTTGCCCCAAGTTACCATTCTCAACTATTATGCCCTGATCCTAAATTGTGGCAGCCGTGCCAAGACGAAAAATTAACCTGCGGTGTTCCAGTGCTGATAAGACCTGTTCAACATACAGAACCGGGCATCAGAAAGCCTTTTCATCCCACGTACCTTACAAACTCATGATACGAATCACTCTCCCCATGATACAGGTAGCACACCACCATGCGGCCACCGATAGAAGTTGGTACAACGATTCTGGCCATCACATGGTCGCAGTCAATGCGTTGCAAATCTCATAGCCAACTATTCATACTTTGTATCACATCAAATTCAACGGCGTTGTAGGAAATGGCTTACGATTAACTGCCTCTTGGCTTTGGAAAAATACTGCCTTCTTCACCAAGGAATCATCCTCACAGTCACTGGCTGATCGATCGTGCATGCCACCGCCAGACCCTCCCTCCACTCGCTGTGGTCCAAGCTCTCAATATCTTTGAAACATTGCAGCAGCCTTACAATTGTATATCCTCCTTCAGTGAGCGCAAGCTGTTGGCCAATGCATATACGTGGTCCGCCGTTGAAGGGCAAATATTCCCAACCAGGCCGCAAATTTTCCCAGCGCTCGGGGATAAACTCGTCAGCCTTCGGTCCCCAGATGTCTTTGCGGCGGTGCATGGCATAAGTGCTGAAACCGACGTTCTGACCAGCGCGGATATGGATGGGAGACTGGCCGTCGGGACCCTTTGAGAAGTCAGTCAAGTCGATGAAATGCTACAGATGACGAACACATACACCACCAACCGGAAGCATCACGTCTCTGATCGCCTGTCTACCGTTCAACGGCACAATGGGCCAAAGGCGGAGTGCTGTTCCTGGTGTCAGCGCCTCTTGCACGTAGTCGTCGACGAAGTGCTGCGTCACGCTGCAGGCGTCGAGGAACTCCTGGCTGACGCTCCAGTCGGCCAGCCAGCCCAGCCGGCACCGGCGCGCCAGCTCGCCCTGGGACTTCTTGAACGCGGCCGCGAACTGCGCGGACGCGACGGCGCTGTCGGTGACGGTCAGGGAGTTGAGGGACTTGCCGAAGAGCATCTCGCTGGCCGAGTCCAGGGTCTGCGGGGCGCGGCTGTCAGCGTCGGTCGGAAGCTGTGGAGTGGGGCACTCTGTACCATGCGCTGGAAAAGCGGCTTCAGTTCCACGGGTGTCTTGCCGTCGGTGGGGATGAGGGAGATCATGTTTTGGAAGTGCCCTTCAAAGGCTTCGAGATCGGCGACCTGGTTGCGTACGAAGTTCGGGCGCACTAGGGCGCGCGCTTCTTCCCATTTGGCGCCGTCGCTGGTGAAGATGCCGTGGCCCATGATGGGTTTGAAGTTGTTGTAGCCTGTGAGCGAGGGTCAGCTTGAAGCCAGCATGGGGGAAAGTGGAAGGAAAGCTTTGGCTTACGGTCGATCCCTACGCCAAAGTCATTGAACTTTAGCGCAAGCATGGTCTGGATGTTCTTGGGCTGTACGTAGTTGTTAATAAGATGATGTCTTCGTAAAGACCGCCTCCCGTAGTTACCTCGCATGTCCAGTAAAAGTCATCCAGCAGAACTCTGCTCTGGAAAGTGTTGCCATTTTCCTCAAAGCGCCTCCTCATGAATTCGAGCAGCGTATGCTGTGAGAGGTGATGGTCGAGCTTGCGCAAGATCCCAATGCCGAGGGGGTCCATCCATGTCAGCAAATTGTCGACACGTGCAGGTTTGCAGCCATTGTTCTGGGCAAATTGGGAATTCCTGTGCCATTTCAGCAGCTTTTTCAGGAGTGGTAGCAGTAGGCATAGCGTCGCAACGGCCCAGATGGCTTGGTTAGCCATTGTAGCGAGTCTTCCTCCGATATCGACTGCCCGCAGTTGCGGATAGTGCACGCGAACATCACTTAAGCCTCGATGAGGTATCGCAGCCTGGCGGTGGTCGTCGGCAATCGAGTCAGGCAGTGTCTTGCCTTGGCGGTTAGATTCACACCGCTGTTCATGCAGGGTGACTGCAGGTGGCCTCGACCTCGATCGTCGCAGGGGTGGCAACAGGCGGCACTTCCCACGAGGCTTTTTTTCCCCAGTCCCCATGGTTCAGCTACTCTGTGCACACCCCGCCTGAAACAAGGCGGGCTAAAGTGGAACCCTATAAATGTGCTTACACTACGGGCTTCGAGAATTGTCGGCCTTAGTGTACTGTAAGTGTGTTGTATTCGACCATGTCAATTGTAATTCGACGTCTGAGGCTGCAGTAGCTGTGGTGAAATCAGTTGTAAATATGCCAAGCCACGGAGACTTACCAGCTGAGATCTTGACCTTGATCCACAGCCAAGCTCAAGCAAAGGGAGCGATAAGGTTATTCCCGCCCACAACGATACTTGGCGAATACTCAGTCTCGTGTTGTGCCTGCTGCACTAACCGGAACAGGAAGGATTTCTCTCCCCCAGCTTCTCGCTAAAACTAACTACAATCGCTTCCTATACTGACTCGGATTCCCTCCGGGATACAAGAGGACGACCTGCTCACGACCGCCCTCCGTGGCAAAAGCAGCAATCCCGCGGAGGTTGTGGGGGAGGGCGGTGGTGGTGTGGTAGGCGCGGTTGGGGACGGTGGCGGTTTCGTTGATGCGGAGGTGCAGGGTGGGGTGTGTGGTGTTGGCGGCGCGGCCGAAGGTGATGGGCATGGGGGCGGCGCCGTAGCGGTCGGGGGCGAGGGCGAAGGCGGAGTGCAGGCGGGCGTCGCGGTCGGGTGTGGTCCGAGGGAGGAGGAGGTGAGGGGGCCGATGGGGCGGTTGGGAGGTGTGAGGAGGATGAATTGTTTGCATGATGAGAGGAGTTTGGTGGAGATGTGGGAGGAGGTGGGGAGGGAGGCGGGCGGGAGGTGGGAGGTGAGGGTTGAGACGGAGGTGGTGGGGGAGGGGGATCGTGGGGGGTTGTATTTTGACGGGGAGGATTATCGGTGGTTGAGGTTTGAGGTTGTTAGGTTGGAGTGAGGGGTAGGGTGTAGGATGTGGCAGGTCTGATATGATAAGTGGTAGATGAACTGTTTATGTGGCGTGTTTATTGGGTGGATGGTAACTCTGTTGTCGGCAGTGAGCTCTGTTAGCTGGAATACTTTAGAAGCCTTATAGTAAATTGGAAGAAACGTACCGACACTGAATATTTTAGCCACTGGGAGACCCCCGCATCTTCTATAGTGTGTGCTCCATAGCGTACCTTTATCTTGTACCGTTCCCCGTCCGCCACCCACCCCAAAGCTCAAACTTTATCCTCACAACGTATCGGCCTACAACACGTTGAATCATATGGTAGAAAAGAGGCTGTGATTATTAACCCCGGAGAATCAATGTGTAAAGGCTTCGAGGCGCCGGGATCGGAGCCAGGCATCTTCGTAGGGATCCTACTCTATTTGGTGTAGTCCAGCTTCTTAGTGACAACCCGAATGAAACATTTGTTCTCCGAAGACTGAGTCTTTCAGAGCCATGTTCTGTTCCTGTCAGGCCCACCCTCCGATGTCCTATGTGGAAATTTCCCAGTTGAAATCGAACTATCAGCGGGTATAACGCTCAGGAAGGTGATCGAGACGCTGCCAAAGAGATATAGGCTGTCGTTTGATTGAAACAAGGTGTTTGTTGAGAAATTTTATCTTTTTGACACGCGCCTTCATGGTAGGACGAGGTTGCTTCGGCACTGACGGTCATCCACGAATGAGAAAATATTTTGGGCCACAGCTAAGGACACCTTCGCCCAATCCTCGGAGTTGCATTCAATAATGCAAAAGCACGCATTGAGTTCCAGGAAGCCAACCTGTAAAAATTCAGCCGGCATGGTCTTTTCACCTCCAGATGATGATCCCCAACTCCGCGAACCGAAGCAAAGGGAGCTGGCGGAGGACTTGCACCAACGCCGTCCATTCAGCACGACTGCAGAATTTTATGGGCCTAGCGGAGGTCCACGTTGGATCGTCCTAATGTTTACTTGTTTCATATGAAGATGCCGTCTCCGCTGTGAATTTTGTTGATTAGTTTAATGAGCCCAGCCAACACCAGGAACACTTACAAATGGGATGAAGTACGGAGCGTATGCAACACCACTAATGATATGGAGTTCCAGGGTAAGAACATTAGCCGATAATGTGGGAGGAGACGCCGACAACAAGGATGTTCTTACTCGGGGTAATTGCAGGGGAAGTGCTTTATGGCACACAGGGAAAGCGCCGCGATGTATGTGGGTCTCAACACCGACCCTATCTTTACTTCATCTTTCTCACGTGGCGGGAGATAGGCGTATCTCTGACAAAACCTTGTTCCCGATCCTGCGACTGGCCATCGGGGGGGGGGGGCCTCATCCGAGCGGCCGTGCTGCCGGATCGGGTGCGGGTGCATATCTTGGCGCGAACCCAACTGCCGCAGTGGGCAACACACGCCTCTACCAGCCCAATACCCCGGATTCGTTGCGTCGGGTAAGGGCTGTTTGACTTTCCCCCGCGGCGCCAACGGTCCGGGTCGATGCTCTGATGGACCATTCCTCGGCCATAGCATTGGGTCTCACTCTCGCTTCTTGGATTTCGAAACCTGGTTATGGAGAGCTCGAACAGGGAAAGTCCCTACATGTACTTCCCACAACCTGGTGTAACTCGATCTTGGGGAAATTCTTGTACTACATGCAAGTGTGGGGTTTTCTTGCGTAATTTTGGCTCATCCCATCGGATGATCTTCATTGCATGCACCACCCCGCTGGATATGGGTATCTACCACTTATAGAAGGCAGATGTATTGAATCCGCCACCACTGAAGTCTTTCCCGTTAATATGGATGAAACGTGAGAGTCGTAAAGGCACGTTCTAATGACTACTGAGAGAGGTACCGTTAATGCAATCTCTGACCTCAAAATCTTGCTTCGCACATGTGGAAATTGAAAGCAGCAGTGTTTGTGATTTAGACGTATTCAATCGTAAGGTTCTACATTGGGGTCGAGGCATGGAAGATTCGGGCCTGCGTTCCGCGATTAATTATCATGGAGCGCCCGATTCCCGAGCCATTGCGGCGGGACCGGGTATCAACTTCGCGATGTCTCGGTATGCATAGCTGCACAGAAGGTCGCGTTTGGGCCAGGATTCGGAATTGCGTTTAGCCCGGTGAGAAACTGACGCCCGAAAGCAAAGAAAGGTTTATTGCGCCGCATTGCTCTGAAAGTGGGTGATATCCAATCAAACTGGGTCGTCCTGTGGACAGAAATTCTTTCCTTTGAGCCCGTGCAAGTCTATCTTCGAACAAGCCAAGGCATTGGCCATGACGCTCGCTAGTGAGCGATTCACTGCAAGTCGACGGCCTGTTGACGTCGAGCGGGTTAAGTGCCGGCGATGACAACCTTTATTCCCGACATCACGGGACATTTCCCCTATCCCAAAGAAAACGGGGCAGATCATCGCAGATCACACCACTGCGGCAAGACTGGATGCCGCCACGGCAACTTCGAGAGCGCAGACAGGCCTGGACTGCACCGCACAGGGAACGCGGAAGCCCACTCTGGCAGCTGTGAAAGCCGGTGTGACTGCTCGAGTGACGAATACATTCGCGCTTGGTCCGGCCTCAGCCCACGCGCACCGGCCCGCTGGACAGGAAGTCGCTAGATCCACCTGTCTCGGACTGGATCGGCGTGGCGGATTAGAGCAGACGTACGCGTGCGGGTGGCGTCCGCAAAGAATTCTCCGAGCTTGGCGCTGCGTGGCGGAAATTAGGAGTCAAAAAAAAAAAAAAAAAACACTGGGAGACTAATCCGTAGCACAGCCGAAATCCGTTCGCTAGCATCACTTAGCATTGTTTGCTATCGGTGTTCGCCTGATCCAACGCTGAAGCCTGGTACCAAGTGTGGAGCCGAGTAAGTGGACGTGCAGGAGAGCCTTTGCCAGACCTGTGCGATCACGGCGACCGACCGGTGAGCTGAGGGTAGCAGGCTGGGTTTGAAATCCCCCAGCCAAGTCGAGGGCCATCAGTAATCAGCAAGGCCAGTCGGGAAGGAAAGCGAAAAGAAGAGCTCAGTCCGACTGATCAAGCATTGGCCAAGGCTGCGCATCTCGTTTGCAGAAACATCTTCGAAGGAGCAAAGGATTGCGATTGCGCGTGCTGCAGCCAGGGGGCATCTGGGTGGGGTTTGCCGCTCACTCAATGCGCGGAGAGTTGCGGTGTTTCAAAGCCACGTGGGGCAGCAGGCGCGCCCGGCACGCCTGACCGGCCGGCTGGATTGGGACCAAGCGCAATGCGACTATCACTGGGCCAACTGGGCGGTGTGTGGTATTGTAAACATTCCCTAACTCATGAGGCTAATGGTATAATGCGCAGCGAACAGCAACGAAGTCCTTCCTGGGCTACAGCTTCTCCTGGCCGACCTTGGCGGCGTACTCCAGGCCCTCGATGACCTCCTTGGGCTGGCTGAGGAACGGCGAGTGCGAGCCGACCGACTTGAAGGTGGGGGCGTCGGCGCCCAGCGCGGCCGCCATCTGCTGCTGGATGGGGAACGGCAGGGCCTGGTCGGCCTCGCAGAAGAAGTAGAAGCACGGGATCTCGTGCCACGGCTCGTACGTGACCTCGTCGGTGAAGATGCGGGCCGAGTTGTGCTGGAGCTTCGAGATGGCGCTCTTCTGGCCGTCGGCGTCGACGTCGTGGTAGAAGACGACCTCAGGCGTCTGGGCGTGGCAGTAGTCGCCCTGCTTGTGGTCAGCGCCTCGTCTCGCGGCCATTGCAGCCCGGAACCACTCACGTCGAACTTCATCCACGGCAGGAACTGGCCGCCCAGCATGCCCTTGATGGTGGCACCCTTGGGCACGACGAACGCGGCCAGGTAGACGAACATGATGACACCGCCCTTCTTGCCGGCCGCCTGGCGCTGCTTGTATCCCAGGCCCTCGACCGCGTTCTGGCCGACGAGACCGCCGTACGAGTGGACGACCAGGACGACCTCCTTGCCCTCGTCGGCGAGCTTCTCGATTGTGGAGCGCACGGCAGCGGCATCGTCGGCGAGGCCCTTGGTGGGGGGCTCGGCGCCCACAGAGGGGTAGGCAACGCCCTCGGTGGCCCAGCCGCGGGCGTGGAGCTGCTCGCGGACGATGTCGTAGCAGTCGGGCGTGTGCCAGGCACCGGGCGCGAAGACGAGCGTGGGCTTGGACATGGTGGCGGCGGGTGAGCTGGTGAGCTGGTGAGCTGGTGAGCTGGCGAGCTGGCGGGCTGGGAGGGGTCTGGACGGCGTGCGAAGCGTGGAGCGGCGGGCGGGAGCTAGGGCTTGGTGTGCTGCGGAGAGGACGGGGCCTGGATCGGGTTATATGGGGCGCATGGTGCAGGTCGGCCGACGAGTCGCTATCCGCGCGGTGTGGTGCCTCATCCGACATCGTCGCGGCGGGCGGAGGGCAGTCGCGCGGCGCGAGTCAGGGCGTGCGGCGGCGCTAGACTACCGTTTCACCACGGCCGCTCCTGGCGTGGCCCGCGCCCGCTGTCGCAAGGCATGAGCTGGCCGTCGGGCGCAGGCGGAGTGGTGCGATTCAGGATCGAAGTGGCCTGCGGTGGTGATTGAAGCGTCCCTCACGCCGCCCGCGGCTAGCATGGCGCGTGTAGGCGCGCGGGCTGCAATCTCGGGGCGTCGCAGGTGAGATTCCACGTGGCCGGGCTATGCTGTTCGCGGGCGGCGTGTACCTGCGTCGCGGCCAGGATGTCAGGTCGGCAGATCCAGCGGCGCGGGCAAACGGCGGCGGGCGCAAGCTTAATCCCAGCCCGCCCGCCGCCAGCCTCACCACCACAAATCACCGCCGCTGCTGTCTCCGCCACCCGACGCCCGCGGCCCTGGCCGCCCTGATCTCGGCCCACCGCCCCCCACCGCCCCGGCCGTTGCGCAGCCTGTCCGCTCCTCCTCGGCCTCAATGGCCGCGGGCTCGTGCCGCTCACTGCCGCTTTGGGCCTGACAGCTCCTGGCGGATGCTAGCCGAACAGCCCCGGCGCAATGCTCATCTCCAAATGCCCGTTTGTGGATCCCTCGTCGCTCCGGATCCAACGGGTCTTCCTTGCTGCTAGGCCAGGAACAGCAAACGAACGGGACATCAAACGCCATCGCACCCCTTACGAGCTCCTGTGCGTCCTGCGGACCTTCTTCCGGCGCCCCTCTCGCCCTCGTGCGCCGAACAAGATGCAGGACGACCGGCATCCCCTTGGTCGCCACGCGGGGATCGACCAGCCTGCCTGAGAATGGTCGAGATTCCGCCCGCGGGCCACTCGCATTGTCTTGAGAGGCGATGACCCACCCCTAACGCCCCATTTTTGTCTCTTCTTCTCTGATCTCCCGACCTTCCCAGCACTACTTGATCTGAGGCCTACCCTCGCCCACTCCTCCTCCCCCGACGAGACTCTGCGCGAATATGCTGTCATGCCGGCCGTGATACTCCCCCGGATCGCCCAGAATGTCCCCGACAAGGGCCCCCGCCTTGAGGCCATCACCACCGCCCTGCTGGTCCTGGCCACCTTCTTCGTCATCCTGCGCTTCGTCGCCCGCTACCGTCGCGGCCTCACCTATGGCCCGGACGACTGGATGATGGTTGTCTCGCTGGTATGCCTGATCCCGGCCCTTCCGCCGCCGCCGCAAAGCTAATCAACCTCGGAATTTCAGCTCTTCTGCTTCGGGTCTGGAGGTCTCAACTATGCCAGTATGCACTCACCGAAGTCTTCTTTCAATCCGTGAGCTGACAATTCCACCAGTGATCAGCTGGGGTCTAGGCAGGCATGCCGCCATTCTCCCACAGGAGAATCTGGTCATGGTTCTTAAGGTGGGCACCCGCTTCACTGAGATGCTGAGTGTGGCCTCTAACTCTGCCAGCTCCTCGTTGCTTTCGAGTGTGTCTACTGCACTGCTGTTGCGCTAGTCAAGCTCTCGCTGCTTTTGATGTACATGCGCATCTTCCCCACCAAGGGCTTCAAGATCGGTGCATACATCCTCGGCTTCATGACCATTGGCTGGTGCATCGCCATCAACTGTGTCAGCATCTTCCAGTGTCACCCCATCAAGAAAGCCTGGTTGCCGACCATCCCGGGATCTTGCATCAACCTCAAGGCCTCCTTCATTGGCAACGCCGTCCCAAACATTCTCACCGATGTCGCCATCTTGTGTATGCCCATTGGTCAGGTTTGGAAGTTGCAAGTGACACCAACACAGCGCGCATCGCTGTGCTTCATGTTTCTGCTGGGTTCATTGTGCGCGCTGCCGTCCAAAGTCCTTTGTGAAGCTCCGGCTAACTCGTCTGCAGCGTGCTGTTTGCCAGTATCTACCGCTTCACAACAATCATGCAGTTCCAACTTACGGACACAACTTGTACGTTCCTACATCACATCAGATGAAACCCTGTTGACTGACGCTCTTCAGGGACCCTCGCTACGGCATGCACATGGTGCGTCGTTGAAGTTGCCTCGGGAATCATCAGCGCCTGTCTCCCGACCCTGCGACCGCTCATGAAGATGGTATCCAGCCAGTTCGGCAGCAGCAGGGGCCGGTCCGGAAAGGGAACCACTGGTAACTTGTCCCGCAACACCGAGTTGGTCACCATCGGCGGTACCGGAGCTAAGCGTAGCCAAACGGGCGAGCGTCACTTCAAGCGTCTGGACGACGAGCTGGTCACCGTGGTCGAAGAAGGAAGCCACTACGGCAATTCGACCATGGTAACGAGGTCCCACTCGGCTCAACACAGCGACGGCTCATCATCCAGCGATCAAGTACCTTTGACGAGTATTATGGTGACCAAAGACGTGCAATGGTCTGAGCGGAACGCTTCGGTTTCGGAGTCGAGGGGTTCAAGTACAACAAGAGCAACGTACCAAGGACAGTACCAACAGCGGTAGTACGAGAGGCGGTTTTGAAAAGGAAACCAATTAAGAGGCCATGTAATCAGAGATTCCCCTTTTGTCATTAGGACAGGTAATGTTTCGTCGGAGAAAAACCATCAAACGCATCATAATCCCGCACTTACGTGATCTCAAGACTCGCAGCACAGAGGCCATGAGATTACGAGAAATAATGCATGAAGCATGAAGATCAGGGTTCGCACGGCCGGCATTGCAAGATCGTACCAATTGTAACAGCTGGGGTGTGAGGCTGGCGCGAGACAGGCGGACGTCGCCGGTTTCCAGAATCTACTCGCAACCCACCACGTCTGAACAGACATACTCCCATCGGACCGACCGACCCTCAACCTGAGTTACGCCTCTTCCAACGGAAAACCGCGCATTCTCCCTTTCGCGGCTGAACTCTCGCCTCAAACCTCAAACTCTTCTGCACCCACTCCTTATCCACCCCGGCCTCCAACGAATATGGCACCGGCACCTCCGGCCATGCCTCTCCCACCTCGTCCACAAACCCTGGCGTGGCACCCGCCGGCATCTCCTCCACACCGGAACACCAGCACCCCGCCCGGACGAGAAGACAGAAGGCCGGGAGCGTGAGGTCGCGGGCGGGGCACTGGGCGGATGTGGAGGGGAGGGGGTGGGCGGTGCAGGAGGGCAAGGTGGGCCGGCGTGCAGGCAGGCAGGCAGGCGGAGCAGTCGGGGAGGATGTCGGCGATGGTGGATGTGAGGCGGCAGGAAGAGGGGCGGGGCTGGACGATGATTACGAGGGCGGAGGTGGTGGCGAGGGTGGATGAGCGGCTGGTGGAGGTGGGGGGTTGGTGTCGTGGCTTGGCAGGGCGCCCGCTGCGGTGTGGGAAGAGTCGCGCTGGAGACGAGATCGCCGCTGTGGAATTTGATTGGGGCTGGAGCGGGCGCGGTCTTGTTGATGTGCTTTGGCGCCTGGACGGCTGCTTTGAAGGGGTGGGCTTGTAGGTCACATGCGTGATGTTAAAGGCATCAAAGTTGGGGTCCATGATGGTATGTGACTTGAAATCGTGTTGTCTGCTATTTCTGCCTGTCTGGTAGTGTCTGAAGACCAGTGGACTTTGAGACAGTTGCTGATTTCAATGATTGCGATCTGACTAGTTGCAATGCAGTAGCATTATCCGCTTGAGCTGGCACGGCTGGTATCGCGGATTGTTTTGCTTTCTCCGCCTACCGATCTCCGCTAGCATCAAGTTCAATCTGCTAGCGGTGGAAAGAAGTTTCTTGCTCTCGCGTCTGAAGCCACTTCCCCAAGCGATGCAGAAGCCTATGTCCGGCCGGTCTTTGGTCCGATCTCATGAGTCTGGCCGGGTTGATCATTGACGCGACACGAGGCGGCAACCGCGAGTGAAGAAAAAAGGCCCCACCAAATGTCCGAGTCGCCGCGGCGCAGGTCTCGCATCCGAGCATGACGCGTCTTTACGTATTATCGCCATTGTCAGTGAGCAAAGACGACCACAGGGGCGACTTGAGCGTTTTCGCTTTCGTCGTCGGTGAAGAGGCGTGCCACCTCGTTGTTTGCCTCCATGGAACAGGTGGCGATCGGCAATATTGGGTGCGCATGGATCATGACTTACGTACTTGAGAGTCGCGGGATCGGACCGCAGGATGTCCGAGTTGTAAGACACAAATAGGACAGCTGGAATGGTAGATCTCGTGAAGAGACGAGATCGCTTGGCCGGTCGGTAGCGAGAAAGGCGTCTCAGTGTGCAAGATAGGAGCCTGCAAAGCGGTTGGCCGCCTCGGTGCTCAAGTGAATTTACTAGCATTGAGAAGTTGATGGACCAATCATACAGGGTGCAATGACGGCAGCTCGATGGCTGTAGCCCCCCAATTCAGGAGGGCGTGGCGCGTTCCCGGGCGAATAGCTCTCCTGTTACCGACCCAATGAGGGAGAGGTCGGTCGAGGCGTGGAGGTAAAAGCGCCGCAGCGCCCGAAATCACGAACGAACGGGACCACGTCTCGAGGCGATCAGCACTGGACACGAGTAAGTAGAGAGGATCGCTTCATGCGAACATGTGGGTGGGGAATGTTGTCCGGTAGGAGAGCGATAGGAGTAAATATGAAGCCGGTAGAGTATGGATGGGCAACGTCTTTTCCTCTTCGTGCTGAGATCAGACGTTTGGACGGGAGGCACAGGCCAGAAAGATGGCCTTTCATCCCGACTGTGGAGCCGACCGAGGAAGGAAGCACGTTTTTGTCGACCGTCAGCCGTCAATGGCGATATCTCTCTGTGAAGAGCGCTGGGCATCATGGAAGTGGGTTCGCATTGAGGAGAGGTGAGGTGGCCCGCGGTGAGGATGGCGAGGGCGGTGTTGGGCTGCAGACCCTGGCCCTGGGCCTGGCCCTGCGCGTTTGAGCCGCAGGCTCGGCAACGGCCGCCCTCCGCTTCGTGGAGAAGCTGCCCAGTGCTCCTCCCGCCGTGGAGCAACACCAAGACGGCCCGACCCCACCGCAGCCATGAGCGCGCACGCCGTCCGTCTGCACCCTCTGCGATTGTCGCGCCGCCCGGCGCTCTCTGCCCGCCCTCGCCCGCCCGCCGCGCCGCGCTCCATCACCGTCGACGGCCCCTCGGCCGCCCACGCACGTCTGCAGCCCGGGCCCGAGTCCCTCAACGCCCAGATCCAGCGCGGCATCGGCGCCGCGAGACAGCTGGATGTCCTCCGCAATGCTTTCCTTGCCCCGGGCGACGCCCGCCTCCAGCCTGCTCGCCGACCCGACCGCCGCGTCACCCCCCCGACCGACCGTTTGACCGTAGTCCTCCGACTGCTCGACCGCTGCGAATACCGAAGCGACTACCTCAACCTCGTCTCGTCCGTCCTCCAACTGCCGCGAGCCGACAACGCCTTCAAGTTTGACGGCGTCCGTCTGGTCTGCAACGCGCTCTGGTACAGGCTGCGGGATGCACCGCCCCAAGATGCCGACCACAAGATGCTACTGCTTGCCCATCACATTCGCTTCAAGCTGGAGGACGCCCAGGTCATATTGCCGTGGTCGCTGGTTGCCGTTGGCCTGCTGTGTGCCACCAACTGCCATAGCGTTCCCGCCATGAAGCTCTATCTCCACGCATACCAGAATCTGCAGCAACGAATGCCGCATTACTTGTTTGCGCGTCTCCTGGACAATGTCGCCAACGCCCCGAGCCGCGTCGTCATGACCAATGCTAGCCGTAGGCCTTGGTCTACTGAGCATGCCTCAGCTGCTCTGCTTGGCTTTGACGATGCCCCGGTCGATGCTCCGTACGACCTCAGCACCTTCGTGCCAAGGGACAACTGGTATTGCCTCGACCGGTGGCTCAAAGCCCTTGCGCAGTTCAGGAGTTACGATCAGCTTCGTGTCGAGTGGGCCTTGTGGCTTGAGAATCAGCTGCGCCTGGCTCCAGAGCCGTGCAGCTGCCCTCCCATGGCCGTTGCTCTCAACGCAACCGCAAAAAACAGCGACAGAGCTCCCATGTGGCGACTGAGGGACGCAGGAAAGTGGGACACGAAGTACCGCGGCGACCTGATGTTCATCGAAGCATTCCGCAGGGTCGGTGCAGTTGAAGAAGCCTGGATGGTGCTGAAGGAGTCCGGTATCCCCTTTGACGTTCTCAAACGCCGGACCCAGGCCGCGCTGCTGGCGCATCCTGAATACGCCGCACCCGAACTTTGGACAGATGACATGAGAGCCTTGATGCTCCAGACCTACGCCGACGAGTTGGCCAGGATCGAGGCTGTGTATGGTGTCGACTGGGTTTGGGATGAGCAATCTGGGACCGGCTATCATCGCATTCTCGATGGATCCATTCTCACAAGTTTAGATAACGACGCCGGCTCTAGTGCCGATTCCGAGTTCTGATCCTCGTAAGAGGCTTCTGTCCGTTAAAGCCGGTAGACACGTCATCTTCGTGCCTTCGGCCGAGCAGACATGGTGTAAGATTATGTACCTAGCAACCGTAGCGCCGCTTTTGAGCAAAACGGCGTTTTATCACTGTTGGCGCATGTTCCAAAGGACCCTGCACGAATGAAGCTAGTCTTGCGGCAGCCGAATTGTTCAAAGCCGACATTCCCGATAGCAACCATTGATCGGTCCTTTCAGACCATAGACAGAGAGGGATTTGGGGGCATGCCGAGGAACCCACAAGCCGTGTGGCATGATCTGTTGCCGGAATCGGTGGGTGGGCTGCAGATCAAGTATACCCAGTATTCAGTAAGAGGCTGGCAACCCTTACATGGTGCGACAAGCGCAACCCCACTGGTAGAATATTGTTCACGCCGCCAATACGGACTGCTTTGTCATGGTGCCGTTTTTGAGACCACAATCGAACCGCCGTCAGCCCGCCACGAGAATCTTTGAGCCCCGGTCGTTCAGATCACGGCAGTCCAGACCTGTAGCTTTTCGGCGGGAGAGACGGCGACGGACAGCCCTCTGCAACCTCGCCAGATGTCCAAAAATATCACCTCTCGAACTGACATCCACAGGGGGTGGCCACCTAAGAGAGGCTTGTTCCACATCCGGCCGAGATACCGTTCTGGGAATGCCGTTCTGACATGCGGGACAGACGCTAAGCCACGCCTCTAGTGTACCACTCGGCGCAGCTCTGCAATATGCGACGCAAATCCCCTATCGCTGGACTCAACAGTGCTTTTTCTTCAGCATCAGATGCCCTTTCTGCGACACTTTGGGGGGCTCGCCTGCACCGCGATCGACTGGTTTCCGCGCCGGGGGCGGTTGCTTGACCAGCTGGTGGGGGATCATCAAGGACCTGGGGCTCGGCGGCGAGCCGAAGCGTCTCATTAAAGCAATCTTTGCCTGATGCGGTCACTCAGCCCGCGCGCTACAACCTTAAATTTTCGCCATTTCAGCCGGTACCCGCGATTCTATTGACCATCAAGGAACGTGGCGCACGCATTGGCTCCCTATTGGACAGCATGCCTGTCAGTCTGGCCTAGCCATATCATCTATCTCGGCCCGTCGAGCGAGTCTACTGCCAGGGCGGACTATAGCACCATGGCAACCCCTACACCAACTATAGCCGAGCGACTGGACGCTTCATAGTCTCGGCCCTCCTATCGTATGTTTGAAAACTGTCCCCCGGCCGTTGTAGAGACCACCCCACCGGAGATGCCCCTTAAGTGTCGTCCATCCCCCTCGCTCGAGCCTCCCAGAGACCGCAACCGCCACCTGTAGTTCTTGCGCTGCGCGCACTACATCGATATCGGACCCCCCGCAGTCCGGCCCGTCCGATCCGCCGACCTCGGCTGGCAGCATGCCCAACCATGACCTGAAGCCTCCCCCGCAGCTTATCACCGATTGGCGGACTGCGCAGTACCCGCATGGCGTCACACGAGGTCACACGTTGTTGGCAATCACAGGCACACTTTTTGGGCTGTGTCTGATAGTGGTGGTTGGTCGCGTGGGAGTGCGCATCTCGCGCAAGAGCCTGGGCCCCGATGATGCTCTCATGATAGCGGCGATGGTCAGTTCAGCATCTCTCACTGTCTTGACTCGCGCTAACACCCTGCCATAGATGTTGTGCGCTGGCATGGATGCGGGCTTGTATCTAGGTCAGTGTGTCATAAATTTGATACCCATCCTCCTCTGACATGTCGTAGCATTTCTCCGCTACGGCTTCGACCGTCATGCATGGGACCTTACCGAGAGTATGGTGATATCAGCCCGCAAGGTGATTTGAACCAGTATCTGGATTCAGCAGCACTCACTAACCCCTCTCCAGGTGGGCTTTGCAATCGAAGCAGTCAACATGGCCTGTGCCTCGCTCACCAAGATCTCCATCCTTTGCTTTTGCAAACGCTTGGCCGGTGGCACCTACAAAACCTCGGCATACACCCTCGTGGTCCAAGGCAGTATTGTGTTCGTTGGCACGGCGTTGGCCGTCTTCACCCTGACGTTGTTCCTGTCGTGCTATCCACTGGAAGCCTTCTGGCTCCAGTTCAGCCCATCTTGGCTGTCCCAACACAGGTTCGCCTGCTTCGACGAGTTCGACCACCTGATCTCGTCGACTTCTGTTGGAGTGGCCGAGGATTTCATTGTGTTTGGTGTGCCTGCCGCTCTTGTCTGGAGACTGCGCATCACCAGAAAGAAGAAGATAGCATTGGCCTGTCTTCTGGGATTGGGCTTCTTGTGAGTCTGCGGTCGGAGCACGCCCGGCCTTTCTGAACTGACCATTTCCAGTCCCTGCGTCGCCGGCATCTTGCGTATCGTCTACACCATCAGGGTCTACAACGGGTACGACGCAACCTGGAATGCGTACCCAGCATACATATGCCTGGTGATTGAAACGCATCTCGCAATCCTCTGTGCATCTCTACCGGCGCTCAACTCTTCGGCCACAAACCTTGTGCGTCACGTGCGAAAGAACAGCAATTGGTCGGTACTTAAGAATCGTGGACGCAACGGCTCCCTCAGCGGCCGTGCCGAGGCAGAGGCCGACCTCGAAATCCAAGAAATCAACCAGCCAGGGGGCCATGTTGCCCCACCACCACCGCCAAAAGACGCCAAGGCGGCAAAGACTGAGGCCGTGGTAGCCGGCGCTTTCGTCACGTCTGGACTGGCGATGAATCCGCCCAGCCCGGAAGCTGGGATGGACTTGCGGTCTGCGTACTTTCGGGAACCTCAATCACTCGCTCATGTCGTCCTGCTCAACCGCAGCGTAACCAGTGTCGGTGGGGTTTCCGGGGCTGTCTCAGATCTGCCGACTGTCCATGAGAATGAAGAGATACGTCCATTCGTACGTGCATCTGTGTTGTTCCATAGAGGAACCCTCGCTGACTTGTGATTTCAGATACCTGCCCGCGCAAGATGGAACAGTCAGACCGTTGATGACGAGGAGGTGACTGCCCTGCCAGCTCCAACCCATGGGTGGAGATGAAAGTATGATCGCGACTTCATGTGATGGCAGAAAACCCGAGCTCCGAAACGGCATTGGTTCCCACGGGATCCTTCCGGCCACTTGATCGGGACCTTTCCGGAGGCTCTGTCGGGAGTCTCCCGAACTTTCGTCCAAACAGCGCTGCACCCAAGTCTTCCCGTTGCCACTCAACAGTGTCCTTACTTCTCAAAATGCTATTGCACGCCATCTGCTGTGCTGAACTGGGCACGAATATTGTTATTGGAGCTCTCATCGAACAGGCTGGGTGGACCGGCTGCCGTCCGAGGCCGACCCAATTCGGCCACCCCCTGCCGATAGCCTTTGACGGTCGGAAGTCGTTTCGGCTATGAGTCCTCCGTCCCCACACAAGCCGGATACCGCTACAGCCGTCTTTCCGTGCTGGGGGCTTAGATGCCGAGCGCTAGACGCGTCTCCATTAGGTGCGCTTTGGCCTCATGCCTGTGCACCTCGCGACATTTTTTCCTCATCAGGAAATGTGTGCAGACCAGCCACGGCCGCAGCCACTGCTTGTTTCTACTTGGCAACGGAATTTCCGCCCTTCGCGTGGATATCATACGGTCGGAGGCGACTCGGGTATGCTTTACAGCGGCTTTCTTATCTCGCTCCCACACTTTACAGAGCTATGACTGGCCGCATCGTCCCTGACACCACCACTCTACGACCCCTACACGACACTATGACTACTCATTCTGCCAAACGGCCACTGATTTGCCTGACTCCTCGGAAGTGGACCGCACACTTGATCTCTTCGACTCTGTTGTTTCAGTCGGGCCAAGCTACAAGGCCCTAATGTCTGTCCTCGCGCGAAATTTTCCAAATGAAGTATTTATGACGACTCACGCTCTGTAGAAGGACGACCTCTAAGTAGTACATAATGATCTAATGTCTTTCTCAATACTATTATCTCCACCCACCCTTCACCCTTCACCTTTGTTCATTTACACATTCTCTAGACCTGCCACTCTTTCTCCTTCAATCCCGGACGAGACTGCTGTTGCTGGGTTGACTTCACTATGGCTACGCAGACCGAGGAATTGATGGAAATCCCAGGCCCGGCGGGTAAGTTTCCGTAGCTGCGAGGCCTAGCGTATTCTAACCCGCGCAGGGCTGCCCATTGTAGGGAACCTCTGGAACATCGACCTCGACAGCCCGCTGTCGTCCCTCATACGAATCTGTCGCGAATATGGTATGAAGTCCGGTCGACGCCCCGCCTTTGGACGCTGGAATCAACATCTGACGACACGCAGGCCCCATCTGTCAGATCACTGTCGGTGGCAACAAGAAACTGCTGGTCGGAAGCCACGCCATCCTGGACGAGCTTTGCGACGAGAAACGCTTCCACAAGGCCGTTACTGGCGGAGTGGGAAAGCTGCGACACCTGACCGAAGACGGGCTGTTCACGGCCTACCACGATCAACACACATGGGGCATCGCGCACCGCATCCTCATGCCGGTCTTCGGGCCCATGAAGATCAGGGAAATGTTCCCGGAAATGAAGGACGTGGCGGTGCAGCTGTGTCTCAAGTGGTATGCCACCCAGCTCGATGCCACAGCAGCATAGCTGACAGCACAGGGCCCGATACGGACCGGAGCACGCGATCGCCGTCACGGACGACTTCACGCGGCTGACGCTCGACACCATCGCGCTCTGCTCGATGGACCTCCGCTTCAACAGCTTCTACAAGGACCAGATGCACCCGTTCGTCGACAGCATGAACGAGGTGCTCAAGGAAGCCGGCGTGCAGGCCCAGATCCCGGACCTGCTCAACCACACGCTCCGCCGCGGCTCGGTGTCGTCGTTCCACGCCTCCATCGCCGCCATGCGCGCCACGGCGGCCGGCCTGATCGCGAAGCGGCGCGCGCACCCGGTCGCAGCGCCGGACCTGCTCAACACGCTGCTGCACGGCCGCGACCCGGTGACGGGCGAGGGCCTGGCCGACTCGGCCATCATCGACCAGCTCATCACCTTCCTGGTGGCCGGCCACGAGACCACGTCCGGCCTGCTCTCCTTCGCCTTCTACTACCTGGCCGCGCACCCGCGCTGCCTGGCCGCCGCCCGCGCCGAGGTCGACGCCGTCGTCGGCGCGGATCCCATCACCGTCGAGCACCTCGCCCGCCTGCCCTACCTGACCGCCGTGCTGCGCGAGACGCTGCGCCTGCAGCCCACGGCCCCGGGCTTCGAGCTCAGCCCCTTCGCCGACACCGTCGTCGGCGGGAAGTACGCGGTGTCCAAAGACGACGTCCTCCTCGCCATCCTGCCCGCCGCCCACCGCGACCCCGCCGTCTGGGGCCCCGACGCCGACGCCTTCGCGCCCGAGCGCATGCTGGACGCGGCGTTCGACCGCCTGCCCCGCAACGCGTGGAAGCCGTTCGGCACCGGTGCGCGCGCCTGCATCGGCCGCGCGTTTGCCTGGCAGGAGGCCCTGCTGGTCGCGGCCTTGGTGCTGCAGTGCTTCGACGTCGAGATGGTCGACCCCGCGTACGAGCTGCGCGTCAAGGACTCGCTGACCATCAAGCCCGACGGGTTCGAGGTGAGGGTGCGGCTGCGGAGGCACGCGAGCGCGACGGGGCTGCTGGGGGCGCTGGGGGGTGGGGCGAAGGGGGTGGGGAGCGAGGGGGAGGGTGGGGAGAGCGAGGATGAGGTGGGTGGGGGACGGCCGATGACGGTCCTGTACGGGTCGAATAGCGGGAGCTGCGAGACGTTGGCGCATCGCTTGGCGAGGGATGCTGCGAAGAAGGGCTGGGCTGCTGCCCCGATCGCGACGCTGGACTCGGCCGTGGAGAAGCTGCCGACGGGCCAGCCGGTCGTGTTGATCACGGCGTCGTATGATGGCGAGCCGGCTGATAATGCTGCTGGGTTCGTCAAGTGGTTGGAGGGGCTGGAGGGAGAGCCGCTGAAGGGCGTTGAGTATGCTGTGTTCGGTTGCGGTAGGTTCATTTGCGCTGGGCAGAACATGGATGAAATGCTGACACTGGTGACAGGCCATCGCGACTGGCAGGCTACCTTCCACAGGATCCCCAAGTTGA
This sequence comes from Neofusicoccum ribis, assembly GCA_021436925.1. Classification (NCBI taxonomy): domain Eukaryota; kingdom Fungi; phylum Ascomycota; class Dothideomycetes; order Botryosphaeriales; family Botryosphaeriaceae; genus Neofusicoccum; species Neofusicoccum ribis. Next base: position 20,374 of record JAJVDC010000309.1, read on the forward strand.
TCAACGACTTGCTGGAGAAGGCTGGCGCCGAGAGAGTAGCGGCGATTGGGACTGCCGACTCGGCAGTGAGCGACCTGCTGTCCGATCTTGATGCATGGCAGGAGGAGACGCTGTGGCCAGCACTAGGCCATGAGACCGGCGCTGGAGATGAAGCCGATATGATCAAGTCCATGCTCAAGGTGGAGATCTCGCAACCTCGCCGCAACAAGATCTACAACAGCCTGGTCGAAGGCACCGTGACTGAGACCTGCCTGCTGACTGCCTCCGGAGCCCCAGTCAAGAAGCATGTTGAGATTCTGCTTCCGCCAGGCACGAGTTACGCCCCCGGAGATCACCTGCAGGTTCTCCCAGTCAACCCTCGAAGGGACGTTCAACGCGCACTCGCAAGGTTCAATCTGGCATGGGACTCGTTGGTCAAGATCGGAGCAAAGAAGAACGGCGTGCTGCCCGCCAAGGAATCCATCCCAGCCGGCGAGCTACTGGGCCATTACGTCGAGCTTTCGCAGCCTGCCACGCCAAAGGTACACCACACCTACCCCCTCCCCTTTCTGTCTTGTAGGCCTGACTAACCACCAATCTCCCCAGGACCTCCGCATCCTCGCCGCCGCCGCAACCAACCCGGCCACCAAAGACGCCCTCACCCACCTCGCCGCCACCTTCTCCTCCACCACCTCCGCCACCCGCGCTCCCTCCATCCTCAACCTCCTCACCTCCACCAGCGCCACCATCCCCTCCGCAACCACCATCCCCCTCCCCTTCGGCACCTTCCTCTCCCTCCTCCCTCCCCTCCGCCTGCGCACCTACTCCATCTCCTCCTCACCCACCCACCACGCCAACCACGCCTCCCTCACCTTCTCCGTCGTCGCCAGCCACCAGCCAGCCGACGACCCCGCCAGCGCTCCGCCCCACCTGGGCGTCGCGTCCAACCACCTCGCCGACCTCTCCCGCGGCGACATCGTCGCCCTCACCGTCCGCCCCACGAAACCCTGCTTCCACCCGCCCGCCGACCCCGCCACCCCCATCGTCCTGGTCGCCGCCGGCACCGGCATCGCCCCGTTCAGGGCCTTCGTGCAGGCGCGCGCGGCGCGGGCGCCCGCCGCCGAGACGCTGCTGTTCTTCGGCTGCCGCGCGCCCGGCGTCGACGACCTGTACCGCGACGAGCTGGACCGGCTGGAGGCGGCGGGCGCGGTGGCGGTGCGGAGGGCGTACAGCCGCGTCGAGGCGGGCACGGCGCTGGGCCCGGCCGAGGCGCGCGGGTACGTGCAGGAGCTGGTGGCGGCGAGGAGGGCGGAGCTGGTGGGGTTGTGGGGGCGGGGCGCGAGGGTGTATGTGTGCGGGTCGCCGAGGATGGCGAATGCGGTTAAAGGCGTTGTCGCGGAGGTGGCGTGGGAGGTGGCGAGGGGGGCGGGGGAGGTGCGAGGGGAGGGGGTGGGGGTCGCGGAGTGGTTTAGGAGGTTTGAGAATGGGCGGTATGCGGCGGAGATTTTTGCTTAGGGTTGAGGTTGCTCCGCTTGGTGTTTCTTGTCGCCGGTAGGATATCCATGGAATCCGTTGGGTTGTATGACTCAATTGTTTTGTCTCTGAGCTCATCTGTCTGAGGTATGATATGCCCTGGCAATTCAACGTGGGTCATGTGTTGACTCTTACGCCTTTTGTCACGCATCGTCTACGGGTATGATCTACTTTAGTTTTGGGGCCAGCTTCCATCAGGATCTGGTGCCTAGCGAAGGTTGAAACTCGGTATGCTTCAAGTGCCCTTAAACCTCCTCCATGGTCGGCAGATCATGCAGAGCCTTTTCCAGAATACCTACACCCTCAAGCATCACATTCTCATCGATAATCAGAGCTGGGCAAATCCTCAATCTCCTGCCTGCTGCGTTCAAAAGCAACCCTCTCTTCAGACACAAGGCCGCCAAACGCTTTCCCGTCACCAATCCCTGAGGGTGCGTCTCATGGATGTAAATGCTTCTGAACAGCCCCTTGCCGGTGATCTTGTCGAAGTATGGAGACTTGATGGCGCGAAGGCGTGCTTCAAACTTCTCGCCAAGGGCAGCAGCGCGGGTCGGGAGTGATTCACTGAGGATGACATCAAGGGCAGCGAGCGCGACAGCACTGGCAAGCGGGTTCCCGGAGAAGGTTGAGCCATACCTTGCTCGATATGTTAGCTCCCAAAGCTTTTGAGTACCTGTTGCCTTCCTACAGCCGAAAGGAGTTGACGAGGAAGACTTACTGCCCTGGCTCAATACTATCCATGACCTCGCTGGTACCCAGCACAGCTGACATCGGGTACATGCCTCCTGACAGCGACTTTCCCAGTATCACCATGTCAGGCTTGATGCCGGCAGACTGGTATGACAAGAAATGTCCAGTTCGGCCGAGTCCGGCTTGGATCTCATCGGCAATGAAGAGGATGTTGTGCTGGGTGCATAGTTCTCTTACGCGAACGAGATGTTCATCTGGAGGAGCAAGACAGCCAGCATGACCCTGGACTGGTTCGACGAGAAATGCTGCTATATGTTCACCAGATTTGCGGAATGCCCGTTCGAGGTCTTCGATCACGCCGAAGCGCACGACGTCGCCGGAACAGTAGGGGCCGACGTTGGGCATCCAAGGACCGCAATCTGCAAACTCCGTTAGCGCTCTTGAATTACATGTCGAGGCTAAGCTACTGGATGTCTTGCAACATACTCTTCCTGTACCCTTCTTCCGTCGATGCAGACAATACGCTCAGCATCCTGCCATGATAGTTCGACTCCGCAGTCAACACAAGCGCCTTGTCCTGCTCCACACCCTTGACCTTGTACGCCCACGACCGAGCAAATTTGATGGCCATGTCCACCGCCTCGGCCCCTCCGTTCATTGCAGCAACCTTGTCGAACCCGGTGATCTCGCACAGCTTCTTGCAGAGCATGGCGTACTGCGGGACATGGACGCTCCGGGAAGGCATCGTCAGGAGCTGGCATTGCTGCGTCATGGCTTCCACGATCTTGGGGTGGCAGTGTCCCTGGTTGCAGGCGGAGAACCCGGCGTTGAAGTCGATGTACCGCTTGCCGTCGAGGTCCCAGAGAAACTCACCCTGGCCGCGCACCATCATCACGGGGTGTGAGGGCATGCCTTCCACGCTGTGCAGGGATTCATGGTGGAGGAGGTCTGACGTAGTCATTTTCTGCTCTGCAACCGTCGCTTCCTGCTGCTCGGACACATTGGTGGGAGGTCTTGGCGTAGTGCCAGTCGGCAGGATGAACGGCTCAACCTTTGTTGAGGATACAGTGACTGCAGTCATGGCAGAGGTAAAAGAAGTTTGGGATTGTAGACAAATGTTTGGACGAAAATCAGAATTAATGAGTGACCAAAGATGCTTTTATAGTTTACTGACCATAGCTGTGGAATACATTAATATATGACGCAACAAACAGGCCGAAGACCTAGAATTCGCTGAGAGATTCACTTGAACCAGACCTTGGCGTACGATGGGACACCGAGTGTGCAGACATGAGACCAGCAACGTTCCTCCACCTAGTTCCATGACCGATGGCGCGTTTTTCGTCTTGATACTCGTTACGGAAAGTCGACTCGCGGGCGGGTGATGCAGCCTTCAAGTGTTTTAGTCTACCCCGTCTATGATGCGACAGGGATCCATGGTCAACCCCACTCCGATTTTCCCTTATCTATTCTAGATTGTTACCACAGGGATCTTCAGGTCAGAAGGCACGCCAGCGTGTAGCTCAGCAAGAAGCTCAGCGAGAGGGTCCAACGAGTTCGCATTGATAAAGCTCAACGATCAAGCGTTGGAGGCTATCCCGGAGGTTTCGGAGTGTCCGGAACGTTTGGGGTGAGAGATAGTTCGGAGTAGGGCCGACGGAGCGATCCGCTCCTTTATTTTCGGAAGAGGGGCATCTCCGCCGAAACAGCCGCCGCGTCCTTATCTTTGGCTTGACGGGTTTGACAACCGAGGAATGTGCGAAGGATCATATACGCTAGCATAGAGCCCCCGAGTGGGGTGCATGCGGAGAACTAAACTCGACTTGGTAGTACGAGACGCGCTGAAGGTCATTGGTCTGTGATCCCAAAGCCTTACGTAGTCGGTCTGCGAAGGTATCACGCAATTGATAACCCTCGGTACGGCAAGACTAGATATTAACATCAGCAGTAGAAAACTCTTTGGTCCTGCTTCTCAGCTGCTAAGACGGCATTGTCGCGTTACTTTTTTGACTTCGAGAAATGGGTTCCATGGCCAAGTCGAACATCCTGGTTGTCGGATTCGGAGGAATCGGCACCATCACAGCATACAACCTGGAAGCTGGTGGTCTTGCAACGGTCACGGGTGTTCTAAGGTCAAACTACGACCTCGTCAAAGAGCGCGGGTTCAGGATATGGTCCGTTGATCATGGCGACATTGAGTCATGGAGGCCAAGTCAAAGTAAGATTTGCCGGGGAGAATGCCCAAATGCCTGGCATGAGAATAAATTGCTGACAACGCCACAGTCTCGCGGTCGGTTCCAAACGTGAAGGACGAGTCGTTGACTCCGTTTGACTTCATTGTGGTCTGCACCAAGAACGTCCCGGACATTCATCCTACTGTCGCCGAAATCATCGCTCCGGCGGTGACTCCTGGCCACACAGCCATCGTCCTGGTCCAAAATGGCTTGAATATCGAGAAGCCCATCATAGCTGCGTTTCCGTCAAACATTGTCATCTCAGGCATCTCTCGTATGAGTTCGACTGAACTGAGTGTCGGCAAGATCTTCCAGCAGGACCACGACATCTTGATTCTTGGCGCTTTCAGGAATCCCAACCTGGAGTTGGAGAAAGAGCTTGAGGCTGCCAAGAGATTCACGGATCTGTACAACGCGAGCGGAAAAGCGTCTGGCCAATACGAAGAGGATGTTGCATTCGCACGGTGGAGGAAGCTGGTCTACAATGCGTCCTTCAATTCTATCTGCGCAATCACCGGAATGGACACGTCGAGAATCAAGCAGGCTAAGTCACCAGTCACAGAGCTGTTGCTTCCTGTGATGCTGGAAATCAAGAGCATTGCGAGAGCAGCTGGTGTGAAACTGCCGGCGGATCAGGAGGACACGACCTTGGGCGGTGATCCCATTGATTCGTACTTCCGGCCCAGCATGCAACAGGACATCGAGAAGGTAAAGTGCCCGAAAGCGTGCCATTTTGATTGAATCTTGCTGACCACTGGCCGCTGGTAGGGAAACTTCATGGAGATGGAGATAATCGTCGGGGAACCATTGAGAGAGGCTCAACGGCTGGGCGTCCCGGCTCCAACCCTGGCCTTTATTTATTCGATTCTGAAGGCATTGCAGACAAGGACTAAGCAAAATAAGGGAGTGGTAGAGATGCTGCCGGCTAAGGACTATGGCGCAGGCGAGATGCTGGCGAAGTTTAAATCTTCGACGTCCTAAGGCTTTGGAATGTACGTATGATTCATCCTTTTGCGTAGTATCAATAGCGAAACATCAGCAGAGGAACACTGTTTGTAGACGATCTGCCAGTGGACGCTTTGCTCCGATAAGATACCGTGGATACCAAGATGATACCGGCATACGGTGGAGCGACCGATAAGCAAACACACGCACTTCTTATCTCCCAGCCCCGCCAACATCTTTTTTCTCCAGACCACTGACTCTCTTGAACACTGTCAATTGGTACGTCAACGTCGCATTGAATGACCTCAACTTGTCTCACCGGATTCAAGCCCATTGATGAATCATCACTCGTCCAAGCCCATGCCGCCCGAAAGACGATCTCGTCGGGGCTGTAAGCAATGCAGGGCGGGCCATCGTAAATGCGATGAGGCCGCTCCCTCGTGTAGCCGATGTCGAATACGAGGACTAGAGTGCGAATATACCTCGCGCATTCGATGGGGATGCATAGTCACCGTCCCTTCAGAAAGCCGCAGACGAACTTCTCGCGCGATTTCGCAGGACATCGCGGAGTTTGAGTCTTCAGACTCGGCCCCCCCGCAGGTATCATCTCCTCCAGCCAGCCTAGCATTGACTCCACACACACCACCTCTCGTGTTCCAGCAGCCGGAAGAAATAACGGCATACACATACTGTGAGTCACCGTTCTCCTCATCCTTATCCTCCAGCAACAAGCGGTGATCGTAAAGTAGACATAGACAGGCTTGCTGGCGAGCTCCAAGCTCAAGATAACCTCCACAACCCATACCGGAAGCTTTCTGTTTTAGCTCTCAACTTCCCCGTCCTGCTTCATACCATTCTGTCATGTGCGGCGGAACACAGGCACATATCTGGCCTGACCGACATCCATCTCGCCATCACCCAACATGAGCGGGCCATCCGATCATTACGTGCTGCACTCGCCGAATGGAAACGGTCATGCCAGTCTCAGGGTCGGGTGAGCACGGCTTCTCCCCAAGAACTCGTTGTCATCTCAGCCGATCAAGCACTCCTCGCCGCAATCCTCCTTCAACCGGCCATCATTGCGTTCAGTGGCAATGCTGCTTCATCCGTTCACACACACCTGGACATGGCGCTCTACATCTTGAACGAGCTCAAGTACCTCGACTCTGCATGCTTGATCATGCACTCATTCATCCCCACGCTCTTAATTCAGCGGTTTGCTATAGTTGATCTGGCGCTCAGTGTGCATCATCGACGCCGGCCACGCATGCCCCTTGACAACTGGTTTGCCCAGTCCAGTAACAGTGACGCTTTGGATGGCACCCAGCCCGCTTTCCGCGAAATGACAGGTTGTCCTCATACGGCCTTCACATTCCTGCTTCGTGCAATCCGCCTCGCCACCGACCTTGCTTCTGCATCCCGTCCGGAGAAGGATGTCTATAGCGACGCAATCTCACTAGAGACTGATGTGCGGATTTACGATCGTTCCGGACCAGGGTCCTCTCCTTCGGAAGGGTCTGGGAATAGTCCCAACTCTATCTCGATCGATCCCATGCGCCGTGCTTTCAGTCATGCCGCACTCCTGATACTTTTTCGCCGAGTGTTTGCTGAACCATCCTGGTCCCCACGCGTCCAGAACACCATATCTGTCATATTCTCATCATTGGACTCCATTCCTACCAGCTGCACCACTACCGGGGCCTCAGGGGCACATTCAGGATGTTGGTGGCATCGATGAGCGGGGCGTTGGGGGCGATCTCGAGGCCGAAGCCGGGCTTGTTGAGATCCTTGACGTCGAGGTAGCCGTTGACGGGGATGGGCTCGTTGCTG